>LR991011.1:0-7500 GCA_905163435.1 Mamestra brassicae
CCTAACCTAACCTAACCTAACCTAACCTAACCTAACCTAACCTAACCTAACCTAACCTAACCTAACCTAACCTAACCTAACCTAACCTAACATAACCTAACCTAACCTAACCTAACCTAACCTAACCTAACCTAACCTAACCTAACCTAACCTAACCTAACCTAACCTAACCTAACCTAACCTAACCTAACCTAACCTAACCTAACCTAACCTAACCTAACCTAACCTAACCTAACCTAACCTAACCTAACCTAACCTAACCTAACCTAACCTAACCTAACCTAACCTAACCTAACCTAACCTAACCTAACCTAACCTAACCTAACCTAACCTAACCTAACCTAACCTAACCTAACCTAACCTAACCTAACCTAACCTAACCTAACCTAACCTAACCTAACCTAACCTAACCTAACCTAACCTAACCTAACCTAACCTAACCTAACCTAACCTAACCTAACCTAACCTAACCTAACCTAACCTAACCTAACCTAACCTAACCTAACCTAACCTAACCTAACCTAACCTAACCTAACCTAACCTAACCTAACCTAACCTAACCTAACCTAACCTAACCTAACCTAACCTAACCTAACCTAACCTAACCTAACCTAACCTAACCTAACCTAACCTAACCTAACCTAACCTAACCTAACCTAACCTAACCTAACCTAACCTAACCTAACCTAACCTAACCTAACCTAACCTAACCTAACCTAACCTAACCTAACCTAACCTAACCTAACCTAACCTAACCTAACCTAACCTAACCTAACCTAACCTAACCTAACCTAACCTAACCTAACCTAACCTAACCTAACCTAACCTAACCTAACCTAACCTAACCTAACCTAACCTAACCTAACCTAACCTAACCTAACCTAACCTAACCTAACCTAACCTAACCTAACCTAACCTAACCTAACCTAACCTAACCTAACCTAACCTAACCTAACCTAACCTAACCTAACCTAACCTAACCTAACCTAACCTAACCTAACCTAACCTAACCTAACCTAACCTAACCTAACCTAACCTAACCTAACCTAACCTAACCTAACCTAACCTAACCTAACCTAACCTAACCTAACCTAACCTAACCTAACCTAACCTAACCTAACCTAACCTAACCTAACATAACCTAACCTAACCTAACCTAACCTAACCTAACCTAACCTAACCTAACCTAACCTAACCTAACCTAACCTAACCTAATCTAACCTAACCTAACCTAACCTAACCTAACCTAACCTAACCTAACCTAACCTAACCTAACCTAACCTAACCTAACCTAACCTAACCTAACCTAACCTAACCTAACCTAACCTAACCTAACCTAACCTAACCTAACCTAACCTAACCTAACCTAACCTAACCTAACCTAACCTAACCTAACCTAACCTAACCTAACCTAACCTAACCTAACCTAACCTAACCTAACCTAACCTAACCTAACCTAACCTAACCTAACCTAACCTAACCTAACCTAACCTAACCTAACCTAACCTAACCTAACCTAACCTAACCTAACCTAACCTAACCTAACCTAACCTAACCTAACCTAACCTAACCTAACCTAACCTAACCTAACCTAACCTAACCTAACCTAACCTAACCTAACCTAACCTAACCTAACCTAACCTAACCTAACCTAACCTAACCTAACCTAACCTAACCTAACCTAACCTAACCTAACCTAACCTAACCTAACCTAACCTAACCTAACCTAACCTAACCTAACCTAACCTAACCTAACCTAACCTAACCTAACCTAACCTAACCTAACCTAACCTAACCTAACCTAACCTAACCTAACCTAACCTAACCTAACCTAACCTAACCTAACCTAACCTAACCTAACCTAACCTAACCTAACCTAACCTAACCTAACCTAACCTAACCTAACCTAACCTAACCTAACCTAACCTAACCTAACCTAACCTAACCTAACCTAACCTAACCTAACCTAACCTAACCTAACCTAACCTAACCTAACCTAACCTAACCTAACCTAACCTAACCTAACCTAACCTAACCTAACCTAACCTAACCTAACCTAACCTAACCTAACCTAACCTAACCTAACCTAACCTAACCTAACCTAACCTAACCTAACCTAACCTAACCTAACCTAACCTAACCTAACCTAACCTAACCTAACCTAACCTAACCTAACCTAACCTAACCTAACCTAACCTAACCTAACCTAACCTAACCTAACCTAACCTAACCTAACCTAACCTAACCTAACCTAACCTAACCTAACCTAACCTAACCTAACCTAACCTAACCTAACCTAACCTAACCTAACCTAACCTAACCTAACCTAACCTAACCTAACCTAACCTAACCTAACCTAACCTAACCTAACCTAACCTAACCTAACCTAACCTAACCTAACCTAACCTAACCTAACCTAACCTAACCTAACCTAACCTAACCTAACCTAACCTAACCTAACCTAACCTAACCTAACCTAACCTAACCTAACCTAACCTAACCTAACCTAACCTAACCTAACCTAACCTAACCTAACCTAACCTAACCTAACCTAACCTAACCTAACCTAACCTAACCTAACCTAACCTAACCTAACCTAACCTAACCTAACCTAACCTAACCTAACCTAACCTAACCTAACCTAACCTAACCTAACCTAACCTAACCTAACCTAACCTAACCTAACCTAACCTAACCTAACCTAACCTAACCTAACCTAACCTAACCTAACCTAACCTAACCTAACCTAACCTAACCTAACCTAACCTAACCTAACCTAACCTAACCTAACCTAACCTAACCTAACCTAACCTAACCTAACCTAACCTAACCTAACCTAACCTAACCTAACCTAACCTAACCTAACCTAACCTAACCTAACCTAACCTAACCTAACCTAACCTAACCTAACCTAACCTAACCTAACCTAACCTAACCTAACCTAACCTAACCTAACCTAACCTAACCTAACCTAACCTAACCTAACCTAACCTAACCTAACCTAACCTAACCTAACCTAACCTAACCTAACCTAACCTAACCTAACCTAACCTAACCTAACCTAACCTAACCTAACCTAACCTAACCTAACCTAACCTAACCTAACCTAACCTAACCTAACCTAACCTAACCTAACCTAACCTAACCTAACCTAACCTAACCTAACCTAACCTAACCTAACCTAACCTAACCTAACCTAACCTAACCTAACCTAACCTAACCTAACCTAACCTAACCTAACCTAACCTAACCTAACCTAACCTAACCTAACCTAACCTAACCTAACCTAACCTAACCTAACCTAACCTAACCTAACCTAACCTAACCTAACCTAACCTAACCTAACCTAACCTAACCTAACCTAACCTAACCTGACCTAACCTAACCTAACCTAATCTAACCTAACCTAACCTAACCTAACCTAACCTAACCTAACCTAACCTAACCTAACCTAACCTAACCTAACCTAACCTAACCTAACCTAACCTAACCTAACCTAACCTAACCTAACCTAACCTAACCTAACCTAACCTAACCTAACCTAACCTAACCTAACCTAACCTAACCTAACCTAACCTAACCTAACCTAACCTAACCTAACCTAACCTAACCTAACCTAACCTAACCTAACCTAACCTAACCTAACCTAACCTAACCTAACCTAACCTAACCTAACCTAACCTAACCTAACCTAACCTAACCTAACCTAACCTAACCTAACCTAACCTAACCTAACCTAACCTAACCTAACCTAACCTAACCTAATCTAACCTAACCTAACCTAACCTAACCTAACCTAACCTAACCTAACCTAACCTAACCTAACCTAACCTAACCTAACCTAACCTAACCTAACCTAACCTAACCTAACCTAACCTAACCTAACCTAACCTAACCTAACCTAACCTAACCTAACCTAACCTAACCTAACCTAACCTAACCTAACCTAACCTAACCTAACCTAACCTAACCTAACCTAACCTAACCTAACCTAACCTAACCTAACCTAACCTAACCTAACCTAACCTAACCTAACCTAACCTAACCTAACCTAACCTAACCTAACCTAACCTAATCTAACCTAACCTAACCTAACCTAACCTAACCTAACCTAACCTAACCTAACCTAACCTAACCTAACCTAACCTAACCTAACCTAACCTAACCTAACCTAACCTAACCTAACCTAACCTAACCTAACCTAACCTAACCTAACCTAACCTAACCTAACCTAACCTAACCTAACCTAACCTAACCTAATCTAACCTAACCTAACCTAACCTAACCTAACCTAACCTAACCTAACCTAACCTAACCTAACCTAACCTAACCTAACCTAACCTAACCTAACCTAACCTAACCTAACCTAACCTAACCTAACCTAACCTAACCTAACCTAACCTAACCTAACCTAACCTAACCTAACCTAACCTAACCTAACCTAACCTAACCTAACCTAACCTAACCTAACCTAACCTAACCTAACCTAACCTAACCTAACCTAACCTAACCTAACCTAACCTAACCTAACCTAACCTAACCTAACCTAACCTAACCTAACCTAACCTAACCTAACCTAACCTAACCTAACCTAACCTAACCTAACCTAACCTAACCTAACCTAACCTAACCTAACCTAACCTAACCTAACCTAACCTAACCTAACCTAACCTAACCTAACCTAACCTAACCTAACCTAACCTAACCTAACCTAACCTAACCTAACCTAACCTAACCTAACCTAACCTAACCTAACCTAACCTAACCTAACCTAACCTAACCTAACCTAACCTAACCTAACCTAACCTAACCTAATCTAACCTAACCTAACCTAACCTAACCTAACCTAACCTAACCTAACCTAACCTAACCTAACCTAACCTAACCTAACCTAACCTAACCTAACCTAACCTAACCTAACCTAACCTAACCTAACCTAACCTAACCTAACCTAACCTAACCTAACCTAACCTAACCTAACCTAACCTAACCTAACCTAATCTAACCTAACCTAACCTAACCTAACCTAACCTAACCTAACCTAACCTAACCTAACCTAACCTAACCTAACCTAACCTAACCTAACCTAACCTAACCTAACCTAACCTAACCTAACCTAACCTAACCTAACCTAACCTAACCTAACCTAACCTAACCTAACCTAACCTAACCTAACCTAACCTAACCTAACCTAACCTAACCTAACCTAACCTAACCTAACCTAACCTAACCTAACCTAACCTAACCTAACCTAACCTAACCTAACCTAACCTAACCTAACCTAACCTAACCTAACCTAACCTAACCTAACCTAACCTAACCTAACCTAACCTAACCTAACCTAACCTAACCTAACCTAACCTAACCTAACCTAACCTAACCTAACCTAACCTAACCTAACCTAACCTAACCTAACCTAACCTAACCTAACCTAACCTAACCTAACCTAACCTAACCTAACCTAACCTAACCTAACCTAACCTAACCTAACCTAACCTAACCTAACCTAACCTAACCTAACCTAACCTAACCTAACCTAACCTAACCTAACCTAACCTAACCTAACCTAACCTAACCTAACCTAACCTAACCTAACCTAACCTAACCTAACCTAACCTAACCTAACCTAACCTAACCTAACCTAACCTAACCTAACCTAACCTAACCTAACCTAACCTAACCTAACCTAACCTAACCTAACCTAACCTAACCTAACCTAACCTAACCTAACCTAACCTAACCTAACCTAACCTAACCTAACCTAACCTAACCTAACCTAACCTAACCTAACCTAACCTAACCTAACCTAACCTAACCTAACCTAACCTAACCTAACCTAACCTAACCTAACCTAACCTAACCTAACCTAACCTAACCTAACCTAACCTAACCTAACCTAACCTAACCTAACCTAACCTAACCTAACCTAACCTAACCTAACCTAACCTAACCTAACCTAACCTAACCTAACCTAACCTAACCTAACCTAACCTAACCTAACCTAACCTAATCTAACCTAACCTAACCTAACCTAACCTAACCTAACCTAACCTAACCTAACCTAACCTAACCTAACCTAACCTAACCTAACCTAACCTAACCTAACCTAACCTAACCTAACCTAACCTAACCTAACCTAACCTAACCTAACCTAACCTAACCTAACCTAACCTAACCTAACCTAACCTAACCTAACCTAACCTAACCTAACCTAACCTAACCTAACCTAACCTAACCTAACCTAACCTAACCTAACCTAACCTAACCTAACCTAACCTAACCTAACCTAACCTAACCTAACCTAACCTAACCTAACCTAACCTAACCTAACCTAACCTAACCTAACCTAACCTAACCTAACCTAACCTAACCTAACCTAACCTAACCTAACCTAACCTAACCTAACCTAACCTAACCTAACCTAACCTAACCTAACCTAACCTAACCTAACCTAACCTAACCTAACCTAACCTAACCTAACATAACCTAACCTAACCTAACCTAACCTAACCTAACCTAACCTAACCTAACCTAACCTAACCTAACCTAACCTAACCTAACCTAACCTAACCTAACCTAACCTAACCTAACCTAACCTAACCTAACCTAACCTAACCTAACCTAACCTAACCTAACCTAACCTAACCTAACCTAACCTAACCTAACCTAACCTAACCTAACCTAACCTAACCTAACCTAACCTAACCTAACCTAACCTAACCTAACCTAACCTAACCTAACCTAACCTAACCTAACCTAACCTAACCTAACCTAACCTAACCTAACCTAACCTAACCTAACCTAACCTAACCTAACCTAACCTAACCTAACCTAACCTAACCTAACCTAACCTAACCTAACCTAACCTAACCTAACCTAACCTAACCTAACCTAACCTAACCTAACCTAACCTAACCTAACCTAACCTAACCTAACCTAACCTAACCTAACCTAACCTAACCTAACCTAACCTAACCTAACCTAACCTAACCTAACCTAACCTAACCTAACCTAACCTAACCTAACCTAACCTAACCTAACCTAACCTAACCTAACCTAACCTAACCTAACCTAACCTAACCTAACCTAACCTAACCTAACCTAACCTAACCTAACCTAACCTAACCTAACCTAACCTAACCTAACCTAACCTAACCTAACCTAACCTAACCTAACCTAACCTAACCTAACCTAACCTAACCTAACCTAACCTAACCTAACCTAACCTAACCTAACCTAACCTAACCTAACCTAACCTAACCTAACCTAACCTAACCTAACCTAACCTAACCTAACCTAACCTAACCTAACCTAACCTAACCTAACCTAACCTAACCTAACCTAACCTAACCTAACCTAACCTAACCTAACCTAACCTAACCTAACCTAACCTAACCTAACCTAACCTAACCTAACCTAACCTAACCTAACCTAACCTAACCTAACCTAACCTAACCTAACCTAACCTAACCTAACCTAACCTAACCTAACCTAACCTAA